>JAWNOR010000319.1:0-24513 GCA_035045885.1 Drosophila borealis
TCAACTTAATCAACTGCAACAATAACGGCTCCTTGCCTCTTTCTAAACAACGATCTTAACCTAATACTATTAATACTTATAAACTAAGAAAACTGATAAGTCGTCCCGCCAACGGCTGCTTGCCGTGATTTTGGCCATAAAGACGACGGCTCCCTGCCGTGGATCCAAAACTGTGGGGGGCTGCACTTAGCAGCCACCTCACAACCCCCTTACTTCGGGATGGTGACCGTGAAGCCACCTTTTGCGTTCAAAGTAACGCTGTACTCTCGTTTCCCATCTGTTACGTGGAAACGAGTACGTCGGCATCAGAATCGACGGATCAGCGCCTCTCTCGCGATAATCTCTACCACGCCCGATGCCAGAGGCGTTCTATGGGGGGAATACTTTCCAACCCCAAGGGTTTGAATCGGACACGTCGTTCCTGGCGGGACTTCCCGACGATCTGTGTTGGCGAGGAGGTCCTCGATGCGGCTTCTGGGACGACCTCGCGGGCGACTGCCGCCGTAGGCGTTGGACTCCTCGATGCGGTTTCTGGGCCGACCTCGCGGGCGACTGCCACCGTAGGCGTGGAAGTCCTCGGTGCAATTTCAGGCCGACATTGCGGCCGACTGCCTCGTCTTCAAGATCAGGCTCCTTATCGAGCACCGACAATAGACTCGTATCCCATCCGTCGATACCGTCGAAGAGGTCGACAATGTCCACCCACAACTCGCTCTCGTTGGGGTGCTTGGTAGTACCTGGGGACGGGACCTCGATCGCACCATTTGACTCCGGTGACTGCGGCGTTGCCATCGTGTTCTCGTCCTTGGAACACACTTCGCCTACACTGCTCTGGCGGGTGACGAATGGTGCTTCCGCGTGTGTAGGGGACCCTAGTGGCGGCGTCTCGTTTCCGTGCCTTGGTCCAAGACATCCTCCTCGCAGAGTGTTCGCAGCCCCGCAACTGCGGTTATCCTTCCCGGGTTGGGAAGGACCCTCCTGGCGCTCGCGGGGCGAACGCGGCACTCGCAGCTGCGGGCCTCGGACGTTTCGGTCTCCGTAAGAAGCTTCTTCGGAACCGATGCGGTGTTCCCACGGGACTGGGCGACGTTGGCCCCTGCTTCGACGACGTTTGCTCTGTGTGGCCGGCTGTCGGTGGTGACGGTTGCGTTTATGTTTTCCGCCCGGGTCTTCCTAGAGCTCGCTTCGAGCGATTAGAAGGGGGGTCCGCTAGCCCTTTCGGGAAATTTCGGTAAATAGCGCAACGATATCCGGGGAAATCCGCTCGCTTGATAAACCTCCAGGCGATGGGTGGCGAATCGGCGGCGGAATACCGGTTCGTCCTCCTCACCCTCTGTCAATGGCTCATAAGCCGCCGTGGGTTTCGGTGCCGCTGGGTCCTTTTCTAGTACGGGATCCGGGCTGCGAGCGGACTGGTCTGCTTCCGTGGCCATTGGGACGTCACTCGCTGCTTCCGCCGGGGACGATCCCACTTCTCTTCCTCGGCATCTACCGCTCCGGATTCCTGCGTTGAAAGCCCATGCCTGCCCGTCTCGAGCGATGGGAGCTCCCCCTCGCCTACGGGATCGTCCACTTCGCCATTTGCTGTCGGCGTTGTCGTTTCATACGACCTTGGCGAGTGGGATGCAAGCGGGGGAGACGGGGGCTCTTCTTCATAGGGTGGGACATTTCGCACAAACGGCGCTTCCACGAATATGGTCGTCACGTCAACGGCCATCAACATAACCGTCTAACCTCTCCATTAAGTTGGTCCGACGGGAATATAAGGTGTGGCGGAACTGGCGAGGCGTCTCCTCCTGCCACCCTCTCCCATAATAGTCCCGCCCCTGACAGGGGTCACGTTCGAGGCCTCCGGGACCCGACCCGGGGATAGGCTCGGTGTCTATGCTGCTGACGTCCTCATCCGCCAAGATTACAATAATTTCAAGTTCCATCTGCAAATTCGACTTATTTGTTTACTTATTCCTTACTTATATGTTAATGTCCTATCCTCACAGTGCGGCTCACATTTCGTAAAACCTATTCTGACTATGCAACTAGTGTTTGTCTAATCTACATTTAGTACAGGTGTTGTATTGTACTCGCCTACTCGTGGGCGTCCATAGGTCCTGTGCTTTCCCCTTCCTCATCAGTCGTCTCCTTATGGAATGGCTTCAGTTGAGAAACGCTGGCCACCCTTTTCTTCCGTTCGCCTGGCTTTAACAGGCGCACGATGTTGGGAAACATGAACTTGACCACCCGATAGGGGCCGTCAAATTTGGTTGCTAGTTTCGCGGCGAAGCCCTTAGTGGCGTTGGATAGCTGGTGTTAACTTAATAGAACCATCGAGTCCAACGAAGGCCGCCACTCTCGTCTTCGCAGGCTGTAGTGCCTGTCCTGATCCTTTGATGCGCGTTGCAGATTGCTATGGACGATATCAAAAATTTCTTTTAGCCTATCCGCCCTCGGCCTAGGGTCGAACGCACTAGTTGCGGACCCCGGTGTTACCTGATCGTACAGAGCTGCGGGTAACCGCGGTTCCCCAGTCTGCATCAGATAAGCGGGGCTAAATCCTGTCGAGTCCGACACGCTTGTGTTCACCGCTGGCGATATCTCGGGCAAAATCTCGTCGCATGAACTCTGATGGCCCTCGATAAACTGCGCTATCATGGTCTTTACGGTCCGGTTGGTCCTCTCAGTGGGTTTCTCTTGTGGACAGTACGGGGCGGTATACTGGACCCTCTACACTCAGGGACCCCAAAATCGACTTAAAAATCCGGCTCGTAAACTGCACCCCGTTGTCGCACACGAACATCCTGGGTACCCCGAACCTACTTAGAATCCTCTCTCGAAATGCGGTCTGCATGTGCCGCTGAGGCCCTCCTGAGAGGGGCCAATTCCACCCACTTCGAGAAAGCGTCATGGAACACTAGTAGCATCGTGTTGCCATGTCTCGACCTCGGAAGGGGCCCGACGAAATCCGCGCAGAGTACCGCCATCGGCTCTGCCACCTTTCTCGTCAGCATGTGACCAGCCGGTTTGAGTTGCTCGCTCTTGAACTTCTGGCAGACTTCGCAGCATCTCACGTACTTGGCGGCGTCGCGGAACATCCCTGGCCAGTAAAATCTCTGAGCCAATGTCGCCACGGTTTTTCTAACGCCTTGATTTCCGGCCGTGGGAGCATCATGACATTCTTGCAGTACCCTTTGGCGTTGAATACTGGCCACGCATAGTTTCCAGGGGATGTAGTCTTCGTCGTCCGTCCGGTGGCCCAGATGGGGCCTTGGCCACCACTGCTTGTTGACGTTGAGCTTCCCTTGACGGTATTGGACGTCATATTGGAACTGTTGCAGTTCTAGTGCTCATCGCGCGATCTTTCTTGATTTGCTCTCGATTGAATTGAGCCACTTGAGTGCCAGATGGTCTGTTATCACGTCGAACCGGTACCCCTCTAGGTAGCAACGCAGCTTCCGGATCGACCATGCAATTGCCAGGCACTCTTTCTCGGTGGCGGAATAGTACACTTCTGCTTTTAGTAACTTCCGGCTCGCGTACACTATCACTCGCTCCTGTCCCTCTATCGTGTGTGTTAGCACTGCGCCGAGGCCATACTCACTCGCGTCAGTCTGCAAAAGTCCGGTCAGTCAGAAAAGTCCGGACAAGCCAACACTGGGGAGTCGTAACTATTTTTGTCGCTGTAAGCGGCTGTACCTGAGTCACGAAGTTGGGAACGAAGCGCCTGTACCATGATGCCATCCCAAGACACTGCCGCAATACCTTACAATTTATCAGGGCCCACAGGTTACGTATCGCCCCCACCATCTCTGGATCGGTACGTATTCCTTCCCCGCAAATGACATGTCCCAGATAAACCAACCTCTCCCTGAAGACGCTGCACTTCTTCCTGTTTAACCTGAGATTTGCGGACCTTAACCGGCGGAACACCTCTCTTAAATTCTCTATATGCTGCTCTTTCGCCGCTCCCATTGCCTCGGTATCGTCCAGGTGGGCGAACGCATGAGGCTCCATCTCCGGTCCTATTACCGTGTCCAAAGCCCGCTGAAGGTCGCACACACCAAATGTAAGCCAAATGGCATCACCCGCAATTGGAAAAGACCTCTTCCAGGGACCGTGAACGCCATTCATTCCCGACTATCGGCTGCCATTGATATCTGCCAGTAACCGTGCTTTTAATCCAAAAGGAGATGAACCGGGCGTGCCGCAACCGTACCAGGATGTGATTAATTCGGGGCACAGGATAAGCATCCGGAATGGAATGTGCATTGAGTTGTCGGTAGTCGATGCACATGCGCCACTCGCCAGTCTTCTTATTGACTAAGACGATTGGGGCGCTGTGCGGACTACGTGACGGCACATCTATCATCCTCTGCATGGCCAGATTCTTCGGATAATATCTCTGCTTCAACGGCTTGTCGTCCATCAGCAGGATCCTGTGCTCCGCGATGTGTGAGACTTCCTGCAGCCCCTCGAAGAGTGCCAGTTCCGACTCTAGGAACTCCCTCAGTTCCGGATCCAGATCCGCTGGCCACTCCGCCTCTTCGATGCTGTGCACACCCTGCGTCTCACCCCCTCCAGGCACCCTCTCGACTCCAGATAGAGCTCCACGATCACTCGTATCTGGCAGTCACTCCTGGCCCCCTGTGTCCGTGTGGATTCTAGCCATTGGTCCTACTCCGTCCTTTCCCTAGCATGTTTCCGCCGTGCCGCTTCCGTAACCGGCGTGTATCTGCCTTTGCAGCTCTACGCGCCGCCTCTTGGGCTCTTCAGGCTCTCGATCTGAGCCGGACCTGACTTCCTTTTTCATGACCTTTTCTGTCGGTTGCCGAGCAGGTGCTCCCTTTCCATGATCTGGGAGGCCTTCCTCGTCACTGTCTTTAGGATCAATTCCGCCTGGCCGCAGCGCATGGTAGTTCCCATTGCACTCAGGAAATCCATACCTAGGATGACGTGGTCTAACATTGAGGGCATGATGAGCATCACCATGCTGATCGTCTTTCCCGCTAGGCTGACGTCTAATCTCAAGGCTTTCCCTACCTCTAGGGTGGACCCGTCTGTCAGACGAATGCGCGCCTGTATGACCTCCACTCTCCCCCGAATCGACCACTTGCGTACGCAATCTTCACTCTTGAAGCTGCGAGTGGCCCCTGTATCGATGGGAGCAGGCATCGTTCGCCTGCCAATCTCTACCGTAGCGACGATCCGGCCATCGTCCACCTTCAGTGGGTGTCCTACTTCTGCGTACCGCATGTATCAGCGTACCGCATGTACTCGATCCTGGCCCGGGCGACACTTTCGCCCGTTTCTCGCCTCCGTGCAGCGACAACACTCCTGGCTACTTCTGCCCCGGCCTCCACATACGGGGGCATTGGCATTAGCAAAGTGCCCCTCTTGCCCGCTCATCATCTCCAAGGAGCCCCTCATCGCCTATCCCTCAGCCCACTGCTCAAGAACCAACGAGCAGTCATGTCGCAGAACACCTTGCTCATTGCCCTGGGCATTCGGTCGAGGGCAATCCCATAGGTGATGGTGCGCTCCTCGAGGTCCTCTTGGAACCCAAGGGGGTCGGAGAGGCTTCATACCTCATGTCCCAATTCGGAACTTCTTCCGGAACATTGGGGAGTGGCCTTGCTCCCGATTGAGGGTATGGTCTAGTATGGTAGGGACCACTACCCGGTTTAGCAGGGGACCGCTACCACTACCTCTGCGTTGACCGCGGTAGCTCGGCGGTCTTCTACCGAAAGCAGGAGCCTCCTCCACACCCGAGACGTCTAAGCTCGGGGTGGGCGCATGCGAACACTCGTACAACTGGGAGCTCTTAAGGTCGGGCTCCGACTTTTGACGTGGCCGCCTGCCAAAGTCGGGTGGGACCCCCAGGATGGCGGCTCAAAAGTTTTAGCGTACTGAGATTCTAGCTCGGCAAGCCGAGCCCAAATCTCAGATAAATGGCCGCCATCCTGCACGTAGGTGGACAGCCACTTACGCAGCTCCTCCACGCGCCCCTCCTTTTGCAGCCCAAACTCCTGGGCGATAGCCACTAGCTCCCTTTCTCGGTTGTCGGCGTCGCTGTTTCTCGCTCTTCCTGCTTCAGGGGTTCCGTCGGTTTTTTTATTTATTCTATTTTAAGTTGGTGTCTTTGTCACTTTTATGCCGATCTTGTTCATCCACTTTTGTGTTTCTTATCAGTACATTACCCCTATTTTTCTTAATCCGCTTTCTTTTTTTCTTATTTTGACAAACAATAAAAAACCCACAAAATGCACTTGATGTTCTTTTAAGTTTGGGTCATTCCTCACTTTGGTCTTTGCCTTATTGTTTTCCTCTATTTATTATTGTTTATTTATTTCATTTATTTTTATTTATTTAATTTTTATTTATTTATTTTTATTTGTTTTTATTTTCTTTTATTTATTTTTATTTATTTTTAATTTTTTTTATTTTTATCTAATTTTATTTTCATTTATTTATTTGTATTCATTTATTTTTTCATTTCTTTATTTATATTTATTAACCTTCGAACACTTCACAAAAAAACAAAAATTAAAAAAAAATATATAATAATCTTGATGTTCTTTCACTTTTAACCCGCGTTTATTTGACTTGTTTATTGCTTGTTTGCTTTTATTGTTCACTTGGTTCGTATTCACTATTAAACGTATCCGTCCTCACTGCCTTCGCTAACTGTACTGACGAATTCAACTTTCCACCGCGCGTTAGTTGAATTCGCCCAACGTACAGTAGCTGCCCCGACGCCTTAACGGCCCTTCGACGCCGACATCGACTGCGCCGCGCGTTTGTGCACCTGTGTGCAAGCGTGGTCTCGGCGTCGCCCGTTTTGCGCGCGCGCGCTGTACTTTTATGAACGACCGTTATGTTTTCGATTCTTTGTTTTGCGTGCTAGATTTTTGCACGCATTTTCGTCGATAAAATGTTTAAGATGTTAATTCTCCGTTCTGTTATCCTCCGCTAGAGTACCCATACTCTAGGGGTTGCCCGACTAAAAATACCCTATATATCACTTTTTTTTTTGAAAATACCTATTTGGGCACGCTTGCGGGTCTGTAATCCGCCTACATGCCACGCCCCCCCTAAACGGATCTACGTCCCTGCTCGGGTGCCACTTGTAAAGAAGCTACTGGCCGGGGTATGACTCTCTGTCTTACCAGGTCCAGCGAGTTAAAAGATTTTTATAAATTCGCTGGGAAAGAGGGTTTAAGGGAGAGGGGAGGGTATTTCGATCAAACCATACCTAGCTCTACTTCTACACCACCTACACTATCGGGCTGTGGCCTCGCACCAACTACACTATCGGGCCGCGGCCTTGCACCAACTCACTTTCGGCCGTGCCGGTACCACTACCACACTGCCTCTCCGACTACTCTACGCCATAGTCCCGCACCACATGTTCCCACTTTAAGTTAGGGTGAACATCGGCTAATTCCGATGTTAGAACAGATAGGGTTACTGGAGGATAATGAATAAGAAAATTTCCTTCTTTAATTGCAGCATATGCACTTTATTCACTGATTTAATTAACACTACCCTAATGTCCTTCCTAAACTTAGGGCCCTGCCGCACTGCTCGGAGCCCTAGAGCTCCGCTATACACTCTGCGTTTTTCACTCGCGATGCACGTTTATTCACACTGATCGTCGCTCCAAAAGTGCCGGCACGCTCGCCAGCGAGCCATGCGCTTACCTCGGCCGCTCAACTTCGCCGCGAGCTTTCGCAACTTCGCATCGGAGCTTTCGCTCTTCGTCGCCAAATTGAAGTTGCGCTCTCGAAGACGGTGTTGAGCAACCGATCGAAAACGCACGGTTGCTGAGGCGGCCGGCGATTAAATTCAAACTTAAGCTAGACCCTTGCTTGCTTAGTGGCTTCTTGCCCTTAATTAACCTATTCTAATAATACCCACGATATAAACTTAACGGCTCCTTGCCTCTTTAATTAATTATAATATTGGCGGCTCCTTGCCTCTTTAATTAACGTATTATTAATTAATTATAATATTGGCGGCTCCTTGCCTCTTAATTTAATAATATCATCAATTAATTATAATATTGGCGGCTCCTTGCCTCTTAACTTAATAATATCAACTTAATCAACTACAACAATGATGGCTCCTTGCCTCTATCTAAACAACGATCTTAACCTAATACATTTAATACTTATAAACTAAGAAAACTGACTAGTCGTCCCGCCCCGCATAAAGACGATGGCTCGTTGCCGTTGATCCAAAACTTTAGGGGGCTGCACTTAGTAGCCACAGATGACCACATATATATGCGTCTATGCGCAAGCCGACTGCCCAGTACAATACATAAGTGGACATAAACATTCTCTCTCAGCGAGAGAGATCACTCGAAGAATATAGACCTTTTAAACAAAACCTTTTAAATGTCACACCGCCTTACTCCCCCGACTTAATTATAATAGAAAACGTTTGGGGATGGCTGGTTCGGAAAGTTTACGAAACAAGCAAAACATATCTTATTGAAGGTATCAAGTGCTCTTGGTCATCTATTTCCTTGGGTTACATTGAACATTTGTACAAGTCGCTTCCCAATCGGATCTATGAGGTCACAATCAACAAGGGAGGATCGACCCATTATTGAATGTGCTGCAAGAAAATTATTAAATATAAAAGTTTAGAGCTAACTTCATGACTGAATCTAAACCACTAACTACGGGGGTGTGCTAATCTGATGACGCGCAGTGTACATATATAAAAAAAAATTCATGTTTTTCCATCGCCCTAGAGAGCTCTAAAGGTAGGCTAAATTAATTTAACCGATTTAATTAATATCTTTTATATATATAGTATTCCTACATACCAGTTCAAGCGTTGTAATATATAGATATATGCATGCGTGAGTGTATTTGGTGGAGAGTCAATCCCTCAATCTAATATTTATAAGTTTTTTTCTTCTCCAACGCGGCTCCCAATGGCAATTAGCAATAGCTTTCGGTGACGTCCTTTCTTCACTGTTGTTGCGACTTAAATGTAATAAGAAATAAGATCAATTGTTATAGCTATAAGATATTGCAAATGCAATTACACGCACATGTTAAAGAGTTGAAGAGAAATGTCTGCTTACATGAAATTAAAAACGGAACAGTGGACCTATCCTGTAAAGATAAGTTAAATAAGAAAAAATATTAATTGTTAATAACTATAAAAAAAAATGCAACCAATTATATGCAAACACTGGAGTAAGGAAAATGTCCGGCTAATTATCCATTGATGGGGAGAGGGGGCATGACTGCCGACACGGCCTGATGAAGGCCATCCAGTGGCCAAAAATAAAGGAGACGAGAGCCGGTGATCGTTTCAGGTAGGGTGGGTACACTGGGTCCGGCACCGGACCCGATCTGGAAAAGTTAAGAGGATAAATAGTGTTTTATTTTGTTAATTTTTATTTGAATCTCATCTTTGTTGTTTTAATTTATTTGTTCGCGGTCCAAAGGGAAGCAAGTAGTTCCGTAACAGTTAAAAGCAAAGCATCCCTGACCACTGAAGTCGAACGCACCAAGGAAACCATAAGCGAAAGAAGTAGTCTTATTGTCACACTAGCTAACTCCAAAGCAGCCCAAAATATTATGACAAACGCAGGTTTAATCAAGTTTATTGCTGTCACTAATAGGATATAGTCAGTTTGAGGGAAAAATAAGCACACCTGGAAGCTTTGACCCGTCTCTCTATATATGATTGTCTGGGAATAGGAAGCAACATTTTTTTACGATCGACTCTTTCACCTGATAAGGCTGCTGTACAAATCCGTACAGGCACAGGTATCAGGTAATCCCTGCCATTTTAATATTGGCTCTCCTTCTAAGCCCCGTGTTCAAATCGTACATCCGTATCTCAAGAAGAATAATTAGACATTATTTTCACAACATTTTGGGAGGTGGAAGATATCCAACCCAAACTGGTAAAGAGCTCCGCCTCTTTTTGTGATAGTAATTTCATCCAAACAACAACTAGGAACGAGAATGGCAGTTATGTATTCACCCTACCTTTCCGGGAACCTAATCACATAGACTAAAGACAATCAAGGTCCATCGCCCTAGCTCAGTTTCTAAAGAACGAGAATCGTTTAAAAATAAACCTACCATTGAAAGAGCAGTACGACTCCATGATTCTGGAGTACGTCGCATGTCTCTTCAAACAGCAACCCCAATAAACAAAGGTTCGCTTTGTGCTTAACGCCTTCAGCCCATCTTCCAATATCAAAAGCCTAAATGATATCCTACACACGGGACCAGTATTCCAATTTAATCTGACCATTCAGAAGAACTTTGTGTCCTCGAATTCAACACAGCTACCTTTGGGGCAAACTGTGCTCCATACCTTGAAATCCGGGTCCTCCATCAACTTGCTTGTGATATACAAAAACAGTGTCCCATCATCACCATAAACCACCATAAACACAATGTTTTTATAGTTCCTTTTTCTCACATACAAATTTGTGCATAGACTATTATATCCCAAAATTTTTCATCCCCTATATCTATTTCTCGCATCGTAAATAATTAATATTACCAATCCACTTGTGCGACTTTACTCGCATAAACTATTTATTAGCAAAAAGGTCTAAATTTTTTTTATATGATTCAGCAATTTTCTCATGACTGTCTCCACAGAGTCGTTTTTGGGAACTAAGAGCTAATCCAGTTCCGTACCTGTTAACGACTAAGCTATGATTTATCGATAATAGATATTTTATCCAGGTGATGAGACTGCCACATACACTCCCCCTCCAATGCTGCAACTTAGTTGCAAAATGAACGTATTTTTTGGGTGGACGCACTTCACTTACGGTACGAGTGCTAATAATGGGGTGTTTGGTTGTTGCAGGTGAAGATGATGTTGCATCGTCTGCTTCTCAGTAAGTTGATATCGATTACAAATTGCTTATCATTGCGGTTGATAACTAGAAATGGTCCCTCGTAAGGTGCTTAGAGCGGCGCTTTGACTGTGTCATCATATTTGTTTTGTAAGCCGTAAACCATTTCAGATGGAGAGGCGTGGAGATCTTGTTTAAATGTTGCTCAAAGGCCAAGTAGTACGATGGGAAGGCTGTCGGTCCAGTTAGTTACCGTCTCTGTCGTTATATCTGCTATTGGGACTGCCGCTGGCCAGCGTGAGAGCCGGTCAATGCACGTCAGACAGTACATGTAATTGTTTGACAGTGGCAAAGGGCCAATTAGATAAATGTGAATATGTTCGAATCGCTTTTCATTCAGTTTGAATTTTTGAAGCGCTGCTTTGTTGTATCTTTTGACTGCTGGCAGCTGATGCAGCTGTTTACCATTTGAGTGATGTTTCTTTTCATGACTCTCCAGACGAAACGTTCGGTTATAGGTTTCACTGTAGCGTGGTTACCTGGGTGCGATAAGCTATGAATCGAATTGAAGACTTGCTTACGGTAGCTTGTTGACTTAAGACTAGCTTTTTAAAATCTATTTGATCGTCATTAAAGAACGCTTCAACTCTGGACAGCGTATCTGCGACGACGTTATGGTTTTCCGCGATGTGTTGGATATCCGTTGTATATTCACTGATAAAGTTGAGCTGTCGAGTTTGCTTTTTTGACGGACAGAAAAATCACCAGCCACTCACGGCCATAAGTACTTTGCTTTTTCTGCGATTCCCATATCCGTTTAGAAAAGAAACCGAGCAGCTTGAGGGATCTATTTCGCAACTAACTCAAGGCTGCGCCAAGTTACTCGCGTTAACGTGCAGTACCAGTTTAGCATTTATGGACGGATGCACCAATGTCGTCAGCGATGACAAATTGCCAGTCCATTTTTCAGCGTAGGCCGAAGTTGACTGTGGATATTTTTGTGCCAAACGTTTTTATTGGAGTACCGTTTGCTGAGTAAAAATAGCTTGTGGGCTGAGCCCTGCGATCTGTTGTAGATAAGATAGAGAAATCCGCCGTCTCTGACAGATTGGCTTTTAGTTTTCCGGATTGAGCTTCTTCAAGTCGCATGGCTCCGTGCAGTCTCTAGCTTTGGCACCAAATCTGCCGTGATAGTAGCCGAACGAGGAGCGATCCGGTGACTTAGAGTTGTTGCGTTCGCGATTCCAGGGTCACTATTTCATTTTTCGCAGCTCCTTGTGCAACTCGTGGATTACGGTTTCAAGTTTGCCGTCGTTGGCGTCTTTCTGCAGTGCGCATACCATTGAGTGGTGCTAGGGTTCCAATATTTTGTCTGCCTGTAGGGAGACTTTAGCCGAGTCGCCTTCAATATTAGATACGATAGCGCGAACATTATCCAAAGTGCTTTTATAGCCTCGTCGGAAATTTGGGCTAAATCTTTCATGAGCTTCAACAACTGTGACGGTTTTAGATCGCCCAATTGATGAGACTGGACACCGTATTTGGTAACAGCCAGTGCAAAAATATCATAAAATTTTCCCAAAAACGGTATTTTTTATTTGTATTTTTCATGTAGGGCTCATATACGGGATAGAGAGAATTTTTTCTTAAAAGGGAGGAAAAAACAACTTCTAATTGGGAAAACAAATACTTGACACCCAATTCAGGACTGACCACTAGACATCTTACAACGATAACACACTGTATCCGTGTTAAATACAGTACAGAAGAATAATCCTCTTCATTTTATACACCAAAATCAAAACAAAACGAGAAGGAAGGGCTATCTTCGGCTAGCCGAAGATTCAATACCCTTGCAGACCCAACCTTTTCATAATGTTCATATCTAAGAAGCACAGGGAAAAAGTTAATGCCAAGTATGGTTAAGATGTCTTGAAAATCCAAAAAGTTTTCCATACAACTTAATTTTCAACTGATCGTTCCTATGGCAGCTATGATATAGTTGTCCGATCTTAATAGGATTTTGCAAATATATGGGGAGCATAGTAAAACTAATAAATACCGAGTTTAGTCAAGATATCTATTAACAAAAATGTTTTTCATACAAGAACCTACTTTTCGACCGATCGTTCCTATGGCAGCTATATGATATAGTGGTCCGATCCAGCTGGTTTTGACATATGAACTGCGTGCAACAGAAAGAGGGAATTCTGCAAAGTTTCATAAAGATAGCTTTAAAACTGAGAGACTAGTTCGCATAGAAACAGACAGACGGACAGACGGACATGGCTATATCAACTCGGCTGTTGATACTGATCAAGAACATATATACTTTATGGGGTTGAAGATGTCTGCTTCTATTCGTTACACATTTCACGACAAAATTATAATACCCTCTGCAAGGGTATAAAAAATTTAGAATTTTTAAATACGCCACTAAATATTTAGCTCTCGCCAATCGCACGGCTTTTATCAATAATGCTGGCTTATGTTATATATATATACATCCTGATGCCGCACATTACTCCAATTGTACACTTCTCTACTATTTAACTTTACTCAACTCAAATTATGAGACAAAAATAATCAATAAGTGCTATTTTACATAAATAATTATGAATTGTATGGCAAATTTATGCATTTGTATATTTTTATACACACATTTACATATTCATCAGACGCATACGGTAAATGTATAATGTATAGTACAATAAGAAGACTATATTAATAAATTTCCGAGTTGGGGATCGGTTTGGATGGGATTGTGGGATTTCTGAAAGGACTCGCTGAGTAATGGAGGATTTCTCTAATGATTGGTATCCCGGAAAAGACCAGTGTGTGTATATACACACATTTACATATTAATAATACGCTTAAGGTAAATGTATAATGTATAGTACAATAAGAAGACTATATCAATAAATTCCTGGGTTGGGGATCGGTTTGGATGGGATTGTGAGATTTGTGGAAGGATTCGCTGAGTATTGGTGGATTTCTCTGATGTTTGGTGTACCGCAAAAGACAAGTGTGTTTGATAGAGAGTCCGGTAATGAGAGTAGTTAGATTTAAATTGAGCGGGCACCATAATGCTGTCCCACTACAACTCGCTTACTCCCGCACTTACACACACGCTGACCCTCCTACAATACACTCATCCATCTAAGGTATCTCCCAGGTGTTGGCGGCGGATAGTTTTGTTCTCTGGGCATCTCCTCCTAATCTTGATTTTGATGGCTCTCGTTGGATGCAGTTGCATGTTAAAATTTAGAAAAAAGTGGCATTTGCTAGATTTTGCTTAGTGCTTGGGACAAGTGTAACGCGTAGGTTCCACTGGCTGTTTCATTTTCTCACTAGTGTTTGTTTCTGGTTGTTTAGTTTTTTGATGAGTATGACTTGCGGGGATCCAAAGTTGAGTTAAAAATCTATTGCAATAAAATTGCAATGTCGGGTTTTTAATTGACCTGGGATGCTTTTAATTTTAATTAGTTACCTGCCCTACTGTTTTTGTACATACCGAATTTGGTTTTTTACACTAGGCCGGCAAAACAGTAGGCATCAATTCTACACCCACAAATTCCTTAGCAATTCGCATTCCCAGAAAAAACGTACCGAAGCTCTTCACCAACATCCTCTGGAACTCATTCTGGTAGATGTTGCGCAGAATGTTAAATAGATTCCCAGCTTTCGCTATTTTATTTTACTAATGTAACATCTGTTCTGATTTCTGTTATGCTTTTATTCTGTCGCAAGACTGAACAAATACTACGAAAATACTAAAAATCATTGAGCGCTCAATAGGCACTCGCGGTTAGTATCGCGTGTGTTCTTTGGCGTGTGTTCTTTAGCGGTCTTATACTTCACTCGCATATCCTACCGGCTGCGTCAATTAAAGTCTCGTAATTCAGTTGTAGTACCCAACAGCCACACCAGCCAAAAAAAAACAGGTTTCCCCGGTAGGGTTCAAACTCGCTACAGACGACACCACTCGCCGCCTCCTCTACCCAACAGCCACACCAAATATTTATTTATTTATTTATTTATATGTGGTCGACAAAACGAGTGTCTTCCAATTATTCAGCACATTATAAATACAATTAGAAAAATTAAATGCTAAAAAGCCTAGATAGAGTAACACAAATTTCAAATAGCATCACCGACCGATGGAGGTGTTTTATTTGCCAGTCCGGCCAGCTGTGCCCTTTTTCACAGCTAATTTTGTCAGTGACGCTATTAGAGCCTACATCTAAAAAAAGAAGGGTGTAAGTAGGAAAAAGTGTTCTTACGTAAAATTAAAAATAATGTTAATTTGCTATATTATTTAAGAATATACCATAAATAGGAGAAAAGAAAGGAGGAAGATTGTTAATAAAAGTATAGAAACTGTATGCTAGATATGCAGAGTGTTAATAAGATAGAATAAAGAGATAGTATTGGGAAAGTAATGGGAAATCACCGACCCGGTGGGGGAAAATTTACAGCCAGTCGGCTAGCCATGCCCCTGTTCATAGCTGGGAATGGTCAGTGACTTCCCGAAAGGTATCCTGAAATCAACGATTTTATTAGGGGTAGAGAAAGTTCGGTAGAGAAAACGTGATGCAAACTATTGTAATTTTTACATAGCACGCGAAAAAGAATTGTGCATAGCGTAGTCTGTTGTGCACGTCGATAGGAATAAGTGGCGGTAATTTCTGGTTGATCTAGCCGAAACAGAGAATTGAAGACGCCCTAACAGAAAAGGAGAATCGATATCGCCAACAACCAATTTATGTAGAAAGACAACACCGAGAATTGTCCTACGGTTGGTTAACGACGGAAGATTAAGAAGAAGCAGCCTGCTGGAATAGGATGGCAACCGAAGATTAGGGTCCCAATTTAAACCTCGTAAGGCAAAAGCAGAAATTGCTTCTGAACAGATTCAATACGATCCTGGCAATTGTTATACTGCGGAGACCAGATGCAAGAGCAGTATTCAAGGATAAGAGACGAACAAGAGAGATGTACAGAAGTTTCGAGTAAAAAAGGATCGTTAAACTCTTTAGACCATCGTTTAATGAACTCCAAGTACCCCTTTTGCCTCATTAACGATGGTATCTATGTGAAGATTGAAACAGAGTTTAGAATCAAAAAGAACGCCTAGATCCTTAACTGTTAGTATACGTTGCAATGGGGTATTGTCGATGGTATAACTGACAAGATAAGGTGAAGTACGATTAAATGTCATAAACATACACTTTGAACAATTCAGATGCAATTGATTGGCCGAGCACCAAAGTTGCATAGCGTTCAAATCGTCTTGAAGACGAGAATAATGTAGGGGATTGTTGTATGATAGAATAAGTTTCACGTCGTCCGCACACATGAGTACTCGGGCATGGGATATAACAGGGGGAAGATCATTTATAAAAAGAGTAAAGAGTAAAGGTCCAAGATGACTACCTTGAGGAACACCAGAAGATGAGAAAAAACGAATTAAAGCAGCTGCACAGAAAACAATACGATCGCAATTGCAATGCTGTTGATTGAATTCAAAGAGGACGTGCATGAATGTTTGTGTACATGTATACACAAATTCTTAGAATTTGCGCTAGCTGCCGCAAACACGTGGGCTGCTAAATCACATTTTCTTTCTTGTTTCTTAACCGATATTGATGACATTTTCTACATTACATGATATTGACAAAAAGTCAATTGCATTTAAATTGTAGCTTATATTGGTTCTGAGATCCTTGCGTTCATACATACGGACTAACGGACATGGCTAGTTCAACTCGGCTATTGATGCTGATCAAGAATATATATATACTTTATGGGGTCGGATTGCTAGAATCGGTAATATGTTTATGCTTCATATTTATGTATTCTTATATGTTTATGGCATTCCTAAGTGGTATATAAAGTGAATTGATATATTTGCAGAGCCGTACGTGGTATATAAAGTAAGATGACATATTTATGTGTTAATGCCAGTTCAATGCTAGTCTGAATGTAGCATTGACTGAGCCTCACACAGTGAGAGAGATAGAGTAACTTAGGAACAGAGACTCACTCAATGAGAGAGATTCACTTACCCATACGATACCGAATACGCTCAGACTCTCCCTACGGTCTACAATCCACCTTTATAGATCCGAAATTAAAAAAATTAAAATTATGCAAATCACTTGTAATGTAAAGTTTGTTATATGCAGCCGATATATTACTAATAAAGTGCTACCACATTATAATTAATTAGGTTTCCTCCTTCAATATAATTCCGAATTAATATTATTAATTAGCCACTCAATCCGTCATACAAACATACACTGAGTTCAAAGGCATGTATTGTATGTATATAAAAATATAATTGTTGTGCTAATGAGCTTTTTCAATAGCTTTCACAAATAGAAATAAATAACTTTATTTTATTTCTTGTGTTCCAATTTATTTATATATTTGTTACAAGTTACATAAGCAGGCTGACCCGAATTGGTCTTTTAGATGGTTTGGATCTCTGTTGAATGGACGAGAAAGAAAACAGCAACCGGTCCGACATTGAGTCCTAAGCGAGTCCAAGGATTTTGGTGATGGCGCTCCCATCATCAAACTTTAGAGAACATTCTCTGTCCTCTTCGGGTATCCCTTCCAGTACAGCGGGATTATTTGAGCACCACTTTCGCAACTTGAAGCCCCCGCTTGCCAAGATTCCAGCCGTCTGATTAAGAATTTCCTTTGCTGAAATGAGGTTGTCAACGTCCTATTGGAAAGTTAATTTCCCCATACATAGACAGCTGATGCATAGCACGGACAGAAAGAAATCAAGCTGGCTTTGTTCCGTATGTAACTGTATCCAGCTTAAAAATCTTTACATCCTGTTCTGGCGAGTCTCGCCACAGAATGCATTGGAGAAAATTGTCCGGTGCTGTAAAGCGTACGCAGCGATATATTTTTCCAATATCTCATGTTAGGGCGACGGGGAATTTACGAAATCAAAAAAGGATGTGAAACAGCAAAGTTTGATAACAGGTAACAGCCATCAATAGAACATTTAATGAAAGTCCTGAAGAGGTAGCTGCTGAGCCGTCGAAAACGACTCGCAACTTTGTCGTTGAACTGTCTTCTTTAAAGACACTGCGATGATGAAGAAAATATTTACAAAGTCCTATGGACCCTGGAGCGACAGGCGACATATGACCCAGCTCCAAGTATTCCCTTAGAAAATTTGAATACTGGATCTTCAGGTCTGGACGATTTTGTAGTTTGCATTCCAGGGTTAAGAAACGACGAAAGGCTTGTTGGTAAGACGTCACAAGACATTCCAATCTTCGCTTTAAGGGTAAGCGAACTGAATATTGGCCACTGGGCAATCTGATATGAGTCCTCAAGAAGTGCTCTTCACAATTATTTTCTTCCTTTGAATTGGTAGGTGTAGTTTCCAAGCAGGCTTCTATCTCCCAAAATCTTCGCCCCAATTCATCAGCACGTTCTTCAGAGCTTGACTAAAGCTTGCCCGCAGTATGCTTCGCAATCAAAATGGAACCACCCAAACGCGGTCCGCCTCCAGAAACTACCCAACCAAGCCGTGTTTTTTGAAGACATAGTAGCCCTGGAAGAATCATTATCTCGGGCGACGCTGAGAAGCTCATAAAACAGGCTAGCTCCAAGCAGCAAGACTACGCGTTGTGGTTTAAAGAAATACGGATCTGCTTTATGTTAGTGGGAATGTTCCAGTTCGAGGTGTTGATAGTAAAATTCGGTTGACTATCAGTTCTGTTAGGCGCTACCAGAGCTGCGAGGCATGTTGAGTATTCCGAGACTTGAGAATGCATCGTAATAGTGACCGTATTTCCTTCTGTGTCAAAACGAGAATCTCCTAGACCGGAAACCATGGCTGAGGACCTGTGCTTCTTTAACTGAAGCTGGTGAGCAAAAGGATAACATCACTACTGAAATACTGGGCAACAAGAGATGTGGAGGTAGATGGCGACGACTTAGCGAAAGAGGCATGGGCTATCGACGATGAAGCAGTCAGCTGACCAGACGGAAAAACAGCATTATTTAAATGCAGCAGGGAACTATGTTTCGCCCACAGGTCCGACAGCATCCAGAGCTGCATGATCGCAATTGATGGGCTTTCTTTGGGCGATTCAAACACAATGCAAGTCGTTTTGCCTCCCTAAGCCATAATGCAGGGGTCAAGTTTCCAAATCGTGATCAATTATATAGAGCATGACTAGAGCTGTCACAAAAAACGCAGACAGGGGCATCGTGATTAGTAGCGATTAATGACGATCTAATTGTGTTAATTGCTCTAGTTTTTCCTACCTGATGGCTAGGGGCATAGCTTGTCATAGAAAAATTTAAGGTTTCCATTGTTCGGCATCTCTGCTCCAGAAACGTACCCATGTGCTCCCACGATCGTATTTAGTCTTCCCACTTGGCTTGTGATGTTGGGTCCAGCTTTTGTAGAATAATCTGCACAATGATGCATCCAGCAATCTGTTCGGTGCTGCCCATGCTCTTTAACGCGCGAATATGTGCGTTGAATTTCTCTGAAAACTCCACTAGCGCTACGGCCGATCCACCTGCCACCCTTTTGAGCCCCAATATCTCAAGTATGTGTGCCTGAAAAACCAAACGCCTTTTGTTTAACCTTTTCTCCAATAAATTAAGTACTATGGCATAATTAACGTTTGTTGTTTCCAATGATCGAATTGGGTCCAGCGCTGAATCCTTCAGGCACGATCGAAGATGCTGCAGCTTTTCGATATCTACTAAATCCGGATGATTTTCTATGACGGTTGAAGAACTTAGAATACATGTCGGCCCATTCTGTGTAACCACCATTGAAGGTAATGAAGGTAATGCCGGAGGTGCCTTAGCTCTAACTGTCTGCGCGGGCAGCTCAGATTGGACGCGAAATGTTGAGCAGGGCTATATTGAGACACGTTTCGCGATTCACTCCGAACCGAAATTTCCATAGAAATTGCTAACTCGTCTAAGTCCTCACGCAATTGGCTACCAATATTATCAAATTCTAGTTCTTCGAGGCTGGTGTGAGTAATATCGAACTAGGCCTGCAGCCGCTCGATTTGCTTCAGCCTAACACTAAGATCGCACTCATCAATTGCACTTAGTGTCGAATTACTTAGAGCATTTTGAAGTGTTTTAGTAGGGCGTCCGCAGAGCTTCCAGGTAAATTTGATAGAATTGCTGAATAGTTAAGGGAGTTTCTAAAAATATTTTTGATGTTTAAGAAAAACAAGGTTGTTCACTCTTAGGTTATTTTTCGTCTGTGTTTTCAGAATATATACTACATTGTGTTAGTGTAAGTGTGGTGAATTTCATTTTCCTTGTTTCAATTCCGGAGTAACATTAGCGGTTGGATGCGTTGATAAGACTTACCGGACAGCACGGGTCTAAAAGTGCCCGAGTGTCGCGAGTCGCCTTGCCGTTTCCAAGTCGGATTATTGCTCTCGGAAGCACGGTTGTCATTTTGTGCTCCGGAGCGTCGCACTAGGTCCTTGGTGGTGCGCATTGGCTGGGATCGCTCCGGAGATCGCGATGGCGTGCGACGCGCTTCTTGGAGGTGAAGCAGAGTGTGATGGTCGCCCTGGCACTTGTCCTTGCGTCAACAGGACTCCCCGTAGTGTTGGTGAGCTAGGCAGTTTGGACAATATTTATTCACCAGAACTGCTTGGAGTCTCTTCTCGGGAGACAGCCGCATAAAACTCTGGCATTTTCGCAGCGCGTGGACTCCTCGGCATACTCGGCATCGGAACGACTTCGTTGGCGGGCGGGCTTTGGTTCGGCCTTGTTGTTGGCGTGGAGACATCGTGCTGTTACGTGAAGAAGGTTAAAAAACATAATAAACATTATTTATGCAGCTTTATTCGGATGGTTGATCTGTGGATCTAGGATTCTAGTCTCTACAGGAGATTTTACTTGATGGAAATTTGGAGACTGGGTTCTATCGGGAACAGGATCAGCTTAGAAAGAGGTCTCTTGGAGACACCTCGGGCGGTTAGCACGTCGACCACTCGGACTCTTTGGTCGTCGCCAGGATAGGTCGTTTGGATTCGACCCAGACGCCAGACATTAGCAGGAAGATTATCTTCTTTAATAATGACTAGGTCGTCACGTTGTAAATCTCGGGTTGGAGCTACCATTTGATTCTTTTTGCAGTTCTAAAAGATACTCATGTTTCAAACGGAGGCAAAAACTGCCAACGGTTGATGATGGACGTAGCGATTTCCTTGATCTCTGGTTCTGTGGCGGAAAGTAGAGGTCCCCGACTAAAAAATGTCCGGGAGCCAGAGCTAAGAGATCAGTAGGATCTTCCGACATTGGAGAAATCGGTCTTGAATTCAGGCATGCTTCAACTTTGGATAGGAGCGTGGAGAGCTCTTCGAATGTGAATCGATGTGGACTTATAAAATAGAGTTTTAAAACTCTTCACACCTGCTTCCCACAGGCTGCCCATATACGGTGCACTAGGAGGATTGAAGTGGCCTGAAGTTGCGTCCACAAAATCGCGCGAAGGAACTTTGGCCGCTCCAACGAAAGTTTTGCCGTTGTCAGGTCAGATGTAGCCTCTAGGTGGATGGCTTTGCTGCTGAAGCACACAAAGACGCACACGTGTCCTTTTGCAATAAGGCAGGCGCGACCTGTGTTATTTCAAATCTCGAAGGGGCCTGCAAAATTGACTCCTGTGTGAGTGAACGACCGCGAGAATGTGACTCTCTCCAAAGGCAAATCGCCCATTAGCTGCGTTTGCAATTTTTTTTTTTGGATGACGCAGATTTTTCAGGAATGGATTGTGGATTTGACCAACACCAGTACTGTGATCGTATTAAACGCATCATGAGCTGGTTACCTCCATGAGTGATAACGGTGAAGAGACGTGAATATGCACATGTGTATGGCAGTATTATTGGATGCCGCTCATCGTAGGCGAGTGCTTCGGCCACTCTAACGCGACCACATGCTCGAATAATTCCCTCACCATCTAGAAAGGGGTTCGAATTAAGAGGTTTGCTGGAAGTGAGCTGGTTTTTCGTGCAAGTGGAGGTATTATTCACACTTCCAAATCATTTCCCTTGGTCCACCATGGGATTAGTAGACACAAAGACGGTGGATTCCACCGCCAACGTTATTAATAAAGTTGAGGCGGAAACACCAGATTTAAGAATAATAACAGTTCTCCTTGTAATTATCGTAGTACTAGTGTGCATTAACCTTTTCTTCAAATTATACAAAGTGCATAATAGGTGCTTAAAGAAAAAATGAGTCGTGCAAACGACTTTGATAAAATATAAAAAACCATAATTTCTTTTTACTTTTTATCTCTCCTAAATAAACTCAATGGCTACGAACAAAGCGATAGCTGAAGTTTATTTACGAGACCCACGTTGGTACCCACATTATACCCACAATTAGTAGCTGCAACTCCAATAAGTATATACGTACTTATGTTTCTATATATGAATACTTTCAATCTCGATCACTCACCTCTGATACATTGCTCAAAAACGCAAAAAGGAATAGTATTAAGTACTATTCCTAGTATACAAGTGAACTCAGTAATTAAAGAACACCCAATATTAGGCAGAACGTTAGATTTTGTAGCATTCAAAAAACACACAACAATTAGAACACCCTATTTTAAGACCTACCGACAATATTATTGTGCTTTTGCACAGATAAATTAAATGGAATGGACGCAAATCGTTACCATTCTTAGGGAACAACGTGAGGAGTTTAATAAATCTTTCCTTTACAAAAGCGCACCTGTCTCAAACGATACAAAGTTGGAACACATTAAATTTCTTGTAGATTCCTACAATATCAGCAGTCAACTTATATGTGACAATGCAACAAAACTCAAAGATTTGCATTTAACCACGTTAAGAGAAAACAGGCGAATTTCGGAAAGGCATTCTATAACAATATTCCTTCCAAAATTCTCTTAACACTTCAGAGTCATTTGACGAGAAACTACTTTCATTGCCAGCTGATACTAAACCATCAGATTCTGATGTAAATACCCAATCAATTGACAACACAATGGCGCAAACAGCTATAAGTTTTCTCAAACTAGCCTCATCGCATTTACCAGAGTTTGATGGAAAGGCAGAAAACTTACAAAGCTTCAAAGATGCTTTGAGTCTTGTAGACTCACTAAAAGAAGATCATGAAGCAACAGCTGTCAGTCATATAAAGACAAAACTAAAAGGCCATGCAAGAAACTTGATAAGCAATGAGCAAACTATCGCTCAAATCATTGCAAAATTATCAAGCACTGTAAATGGCGAATCACTCTAAGTATTGTCAGCCAAACTACTTAACTTGCAACAAAAAAGCAAAACTGCCAACCAGTGTACTCAAAAGGCTGAGCAGTTAACAAAAGCTTTATAAGGAGGTTTAATATTCAATGGCTTAACGCAAGAATTGGCCAATAAATACAGTACAGTCCAAGCAGTAAAGGCCACGACCAAGAACTGCGCTATAGATAAGGTAAAACTTATCATGCAGGCAGACACATTCAATAACATGAATGATGCCATATCCAAATTTGTCGATAGTTGTACATAAGCAACCGGACAAACATATACTTTATTACCAAAATTACTCTCCTCGTGGGGGAAACCGCGGTAGAGGTAATTATAGAGGCCGACTATACAACAGAGGCGACTACAGAAATAACAATAATAAACAACGTTAACAGAGGCAATCCTCGAGGCGGCTTATATAGAGGCGGCTCAAACAGAGGACCCAGACAGCAAAACCAGATCCGAGTTACACAAGGAAACTCGGAAAACCAACAAACCCCCTTGAGCAACGAATAACAACAATTTTGAACATAAATCTAAGTCTCAGTAGTCTCATCAAAATACACAGTGGGAAAAATAATATCCTATACCATGCGATGGAATTCTTCGACTTGACTTCATCAGAAAATTCTATTGCATAATAGATTACCAACATGATGAATTCATCATATAACCAGAATCACTTAATTATCAAATACATGTACCGCTATTACATAATGATATTAATAACTTAATATTATAACAAGTTAGATCAGAGGTAATGAGAAAAATTACGCTTCTGACAAATGAAGATACACTTTTATACCAAACCAGGAAATACACCATGGGGTAATAATAGCAAACAGTATCGTAACAATTAATAGCTCAATAGTCCGTATTTAAATACAACAAGTAAACATATACAAATTCAAAATCCAAAATAAAATTTGAGTCACTACAAGTATATGAAATCAAAATAAATAATATGAATACCAGCAATAGAACAACTGAAGTCATAAATAAATTAAAATTCCCTGACCAATTTAAAAAAAATCTTACTGAATTATGTACTAAATACATACATATTTGGTCTAGAAACAAAAGCAATTTCAAGTAATAATTTTTATAAACAAAAATTAAGATTAGCAGACAAAACACCCGTATATATTAAAAACTACAGAAATGCAGAAACCGAAAAGCCAGAAATTAACAGGAATGTTTAAAAGCTAATAAAAGATGGTATAGTAAAACCATCTACCTCAAAATACAATAGCCTACTTCTATTGGTACCCAAGAAATTCTCCCAAATTCAAAGGTGAAAAAATGGCGTTTAGTAGTTGATTATCGTCAAATTAACAAAAAATGTTTAGCAGTTAAATATCC